>CAXKVY010000582.1:467500-478476 GCA_964058915.1 Tetropium fuscum | reverse complement strand
ATATATATATATATATATATATATATATATATATATATATATATATATATATATATATATATATATATATATATATATATATATATATATATATATATATATATATATATATATACATTATATACATATATATATACATATATTATATATATATATATATATATATATATATATATATATAATATATATATATATATATATATATATATATATATATATATATATATATATATAACAGGGTGAGTCAGTTTTTTGTAGACAAACTTTAACAGGGGATAGAACGCACGTTTTTAAAAAGAAAAGTGCCTATAAATATATGGCCGATCTAGCTTCCTAAGGAAGATACAAGGTGTTAAAGTTTCATTTTTTTTTACATTAATGTGTAATATTTTCTGAACGGAATGATATATTCACTAAATATTTTACACATATCTTAACCTGCATAGGATCAACATGTTGTATTGTTCCTGTCGAAAATACTATAGTGGATGTTACTTTTTTCGGGTACTTCGGATATTCTGCATAATGGAACTTTTTTTTCGTACGCCACTGACATTATCTGATACATATTTCTAAAATAACGGCCCCTTAGTAACAATTTTGATCTCTTGTAATTTTGCTCTAACTACGACAATTTTTGGAGATATTGGCCGTTGTTTCTCTGACAGTGTAATGTCGTTATTATATTTTTTTTCTCGAATTTTCTTTATGACTTATAAACGAACGCTTAGATTTTTTCATGTTTGGGGGATAATGCCTATTAATTCAGGCGCATAAAACAAGCGGTAAGAATGTTCAAAAACTTGCACAGTGGCGGGGTGGAAGGGGTGCTCCACCCCTTTCGTAAACAGAACATCTACGCCAAAGACTATTTAAAAAAAAACTGTTATTTTTATTATCTACATACAGTTTAAACATACAGGTTTGGAACGCGAAGAGCACCGCAGTTGCACCGGTGTCCGGATCTTCCCCTCGGACCTTGAAAATCCGGGAGAGGGCCACGTGAAGGTGTCGCGCCGGTTCGTACCCATATCCGCAGCAGGTTTCCAAGGTGAATAATGTAGGTAAGGGAAGTCGGCAAATTGGATCCGTAACTTCGGGATAAGGATTGGCTGTGAGGATCGGGGCGTGTCGGGCATGGCGAGGAAGTGGGTCGCGGCTGACGTTCCGGGCCTGGGCGAGGTGAAGCGACGCTTCGCGGCGTTCGTGGATCCGAGTTCGGTCCCGTGCCTTGGCCTCCCGCGGAACCGTCTTGCTGCGAGGCCCCGGGTGCGCCCGCAAGGGCGTCCGGGTGTCCTCTTCAGCCGCCATTCAACAGTCAGCTCAGAACTGGTACGGACCGGGGGAATCCGACTGTCTAATTAAAACAAAGCATTACGATGGCCCCAGCGGGTGTTGACGCAATGTGATTTCTGCCCAGTGCTCTGAATGTCAACGTGAAGAAATTCAAGCAAGCGCGGGTAAACGGCGGGAGTAACTATGACTCTCTTAGTCGTAAAATGAGGCTCTCGAAGTCAAGGGAGTAACGGTCTGATATTTCTTGGAGTTTTCAAAGCCCTCATCTTGCGTGTTACAAGTGTTCGCTGCGATTGCCACCAGGGAGTATCACATACGATACTTCTGGCCCATACCTTCACGTCCACGTCGTGAGAGTCGGTAACGTTAATCGCGTCTTGTGTGTACAGCGCGATTAACGGCCAACGAAGGATGGAAAAAGCTTCCGCCACCACACCAATGGAAGTTGCGGCCGGTAGACCCTCAGTCTCCGGTCGCAGGACTGCCACTACAGGCCATGGCAGGTTGAACAGCGGGGGGTCAGGCGTACCCTTGCCGTCAGGTCGCCGGCAATGTACCGGCGGTCCTGCCCCCGCTAAGACGTGTGCAGAATGTGGGCTTGGATTCACAACCCTTTCAAAGCTCAACACCCACATCGCCAGAAGACTGTGTGGCGATAGGGACAGGTGCCAATTCTGTGGGGAGCGGTTCCCCACCTTCCAGTCCGTCAGGCAGCATGAGCGAAGGGCTCACCCTGACCTGTACAACCGTGCGCTGGAGGCTCTCAAGCCAAAGCCCGAGTCTGAGCTCTATGAGCTCATGGCTGGGGTGGAGGCCTCCAGCTTGAACGGCGTCTTCATTAAGAAGATGGCCGAGGTGACGGGCTTGATCGTTCATCAGGTCCGGCACAGGAGGGAAAAACCCATATACAGGCGATACCTCGAGCGGGCGAAACTCGAACTAAAGAAGCCCACTCGAGGAATATTCCCTGCCACCAATGGGGGGAACACCAACTCCCCCCCCCTCCTGTGCCCAAGCCCGCACCACAGTTGGTTGTCAGGTTGGAAAAGAGTTCCTCTGCAAGTGTTTTCTCGGCGGACACTGGAAAAGCACAAGACAGCGCAACCTCTTATACATGCGCTACCGCACCTGCCCCTGTCCCCGCTGGGCCTTCTGAGGCTTCGGCATTGTACACGGTCACTGCAGTTGTTGAGCATCGGTCCAGTACTGCCCCTGCTACGACGCCTGGACTCGCAGAGTCTGGCACTCTCGGTGTCGCCCGAGGAAGTAAGCGACCTCTGACACCATCGACAGAGCCGGCACCCCCGGCGAAGCGCGACCGGCCCGAGGAGCAATCCAACGGCCGGAAACGCCTAGCTGAGGATCTGCCGGCCGAAGTAAGTCCTCACCGCCGTAGAGCGAGGCCATCTCCCGATGACGGGCAGATAGCCGGGCCGTCCTGGCAGTCCAGCCAGGACACCGCGGTGCCCCGATCCCCGCCTCCCATAAGGCCGAGACGCGCTCGGCAGTCGCGGAGCACTGATCGTGCTCCCGACGAGTCTGTTAGCAATGTCCGCGTCCCTGAAGAGCAAACCGATCTCCCACAGCTCTTCAGGGACTATTTAGCGGAGTCCAAATTCAAATTAGGCCCCAACGATCTGGCCTTCCACAGACTCGTCACCGTGGCTCTCACGGGTAGCCGGCCGGAGCTAACTCGTCTTATCAACGAGTGGCTGGCTACCCTTGCACCAAGAGAGCCAGATAACCGAGCGCGTCGAAACAAGGTGGGCCAAGCAGCCCCAAAACATTACGGCCAAACTAAGACCGGAGGCGGTGAACGGGCCGCCAACTACAAGAAGGCCCAGGATCTCTACCGAAAGGATCGTGCCCGCCTGGCGGACACGATCCTTTCGGGGAGACCTCTATATGAACAGCCTATCCTGCCCGCTACCGAGGAGGTGGAATCACTCTACGGCGGCATACTAGAAAGGGCGTCTCCTCCTGATGGGGAGCCGATCCATGATCATAAGATCCCGTCAAGCGTGTTCACGCCGGTACGCGAAAATGAAATCGTCGCGGCCACTGCCAAGTGGCAGAACTCGGCGCCGGGTCCTGACGGGATCTCGGTACGGTCGATCAAAGAGCTGAGCCCCCTGAAGCTCAGCATTCTCTTCACCGCCATTTTGGGCAGCAACATTCAGCCAACATCCTGGGCTACACAGCGGACGGTGCTCGTCCCCAAGTCTGGCGACCGTCGATTGGCCACCAATTGGCGGCCAATCACTATCGGCTTGGCTGTTCAGCGGTTGCTTCATCGTATCCTCCAGCGCAGAATGCGCGATGCCGTCCTCTCAAATTCCAACCAGCACGGCTTCACGGAGTCCGACGGCACACTGGCGAACTGCCTTCTCCTCGACCACTACATGCGGTCGAGGAAGGACGCTGGCAAAGCCTATAACACCGTTTCGCTGGATGTGTCAAAGGCTCCGTGGGGCACGGGAGCATTCGCCGCGCTTTGAGAAGGGTCGGCATCGACGAGGGTATGGTGAGGTACGTGGAAAGCAGCCTTGCCGGCAGTACGACGGTAATCAGGAATGGGGGGGAAGTTCACTCGTCCCATCCACATCCGCAGGGGCGTCAAACAAGGCGATCCCCTGAGCCCGTTGCTGTTCAATCTGGTGATTGATGAATTGCTGGACATCGTGAACGCGGAGTTCACTGGGGGTACCATCTGCGGCTCGGAGAGGGTTGCTGTCATGGCGTTTGCGGACGATTTGGTCTTTCTCGACGACCACGAAGAGAGTGTCCCGATCGTCCTCGACGCCGTGAACGCCTTCCTCTCCCGGCGGGGAATGTCCGTGAATGCGTGTAAGTCCATTGCTGTCTCGGCGAAACCAAACCGAGGCAGCAAGGTTGCTGTCCCATGCCGCTATACACGCGAGTGTTCGTGACGGCGGCTTGATGGAGCTCCGCGGCAATATACCGCAACAGCTCCTGGGACGGATTGTGCGTGCCCTCGACGGAACTGCGGACCCGTTGCTGAGCCGTGTCCTCCAGTCGGATGAATCACGCAAGATCATGGATCGGCTCTCCACCATGGCGGGGGCGATCCCGGTCACACAGCTGTGGAGGCAGCGAATATCGAGTGAGCCGATGGTGTCTGGGGTCGAGGCGGCCTCGGACGATACTGCGAGTCGCTCGTGGGTGACTTCCCGGCCTCGGGGCTGGACCGGCCGTGACTATGTCCGGGCGGTCCATCTTCGGACCGGGAACTTACCCACACGGGGGCATCCATCTAATCCCCCAGAGCAGAGAGCGTGCCGTGGGGGTTGCAGAGTTGTGGAATCCGTCTGCCACGTACTACAGAGGTGCCACCTCTCCCATGGGGAGAGGGTTAAGTGGTACAACGAGATCGCCGGCAAGCTTATTGCTGAATGCCGGCGAAAGAAGTGGTGCGTGGAGGACGAACCACATGTCCGCCACCTCGACGGCACTCTCTTCAAGCCGGACATCGTTGTCCATAAACCTAACTTGACAACGATTGTCTGCGATGTCCCCGTTTCCTGGGAGGGGCGTGACGGCTTGGCTGCTGCTTGGCAGCGAAAGGAAGCCGTTTACAATTGCCCGAAGTTCAGGGATGCTGCACGGCTGCGCTGGCCCGGCCGACATATTATCTACAGGCCAATTATAGTCGGGGCCAGAGGAATCTGCCCCGCTGTAATCACCCCACTGAGGAGGAGTTGGAGCTGACACCACAGCTGAAATCCAGCTGTGTCCACTCCTCCTTGAAGTGGGGCTCCACTATTCATGCGGCCTTTATGCGCCGTGCCTGGGCCGTCGTGTAACAGTTTTCATCTCATGGAGCACAATTCCAACAGTGCTCACGGGTTGTGGATTTGATCCCACAGTTTGCACTATTACATTTTTGTTCGCAAATGATGACAACCCGGCCTCTTCAAGGCCGGGTACATGTGCTGATGCATTTAAAAAAAAAAAAAAGGAAGAGCCGCTGCTGTTCGTCTCCTTTCACGGGAAGTACGAGTAGCAGCGGCCTCTTCCCTTAATTTTTGTGCAGCGATTCGTCGCTGCACTTACTTCTCGAACTAGGTCATAGCTCTGCTCCACTCATGCGGTAATTCGGATTAGCCGTATGAGTCCAAAGTGCGCAAGCACAGGGAGTGCCACGCGAATATATAGCCTCTCACACTCCACGACCCATAGTGAAACCTCCTCGTGGTGGCGCCGGTAATGACCCCAAGAACCTTTTAGGCGGCGGGGTCAGCTAATTCACTTGGGATCGGAAAAAGGCAATCTACAAAGCAGACAGATGCAAAGATACGAAGCCTCGGACGAGGAGGCGCAAGGCCCCACGCCTCCCCGGAATGGACAGGGGGCCGCTAATGACGACACCGCTACGGACATGGATAATGAGTTTGACCAGGTTAGCAAGATGCTCACAATAGAGATTCCCTTCGCAGATGGCTGGGTCTGCGGCGCATGGCTCCGCGAAAAAAAGGGAAGGAACTCAGCGTTAAGTATTAACGATATAATAAGGCACATTAAGGACAGGCACAAATCATATTCAATTAGATACAAGTGCACAGGCTGCCAAAAGATTTACCTGTCCAAACATGCAGCTGAGTGCCACGCGCCCAAGTGCACTGGGCCGAGGCCCCGACAAGGTGACTATAATTGTGAAACATGCGGGGCAAATTTTGCAAGCAAACGTGGGCTCTCGCAGCATGAGCACCACGCACACCCTTTCGTCAGAAACGAGGCGAGGGCTGCCGGAGATGCACGGGCAGAGGCCCCGAATCCTCGACAGGGTAGGGCTTTCTCTGCCGAGGATATTGAAATCATGCTGGAAATGGAAGTGCATTTCCGTGGCGAGAGGTTTGTCGCCAAAGCCATTTACGATACAGGGATGTTACAAGGCAAAACATTGAAACAGATACGAGACAAGAGAAACGAAAAGAGGTATCGTGAATGGCAGGGTGAGCGCCTAGCAAACGCTCACCCACAGGTAGTAGAGGAAGGTGCACCTCCCGAGCCCATATTGCCGAGGGCGGAGGAGGCACCAGGGCACCTTGTGGAGGATCTGGTTGTCGTAGAGGAGCCGGTCGAGGCCGAGCTGCCCGAGATCCCGACGATCCAGATAGTAGAAAGCCAAGACTCCGACTCTCCAGAAGACACGGACTGGAGAAAGGGACTAGTAGTAGCAGCCCTGGCCGAAAGTGTGCCCAAGAAGGCAGTCTCAAAGGAGTCTGTAGCATTAGTCCAGATGCTACGGGATGCCCTCCAGTACGCCCTTGATTCGAACGGTGCAATGCCAGAGGCACATATAGACTATGTCTATAAGGGCGTGCTGGACTACCTGAGAGTGGAAGGTAGTAAAGGGGACAAGCAGACCATCCCAATAAGACCCCGAAGCAGGCGTGCGGCCCGGCGGTACGCCTACTCGAGGGTCCAGGATCTCTTCAGTAAAAAGCCAGGCCTACTGGCACGCAAAGTGAGGGAGGGTGTCGTCACATACGACGAAGAGCACCACCAGCTCGGGGTGGACGACATCCGCAATCTGTATCAGGAACTGTGAAATACCAAGCCGGTGATACAGACCCCACGATGGGGGGAACCTGACCCTAGAGTCCAGTTGGACGAGATCCTGAAGCCAGTAACGGCCAAGGAGATCAGGGTCAGGGTTGCCCGCATCAAGGCGAATACAGCCGCCGGCCCAGACAAAATCACTAAAGGTGATCTAAAAAGGCCGGGGCTGGCAGAGGTGCGCCGACTCCTATTTAACTTTTTGTTGGCATGCGGCAGGATGCCAACGGAGTGGAGCATGAACCGGACTACTCTCATCCCGAAAGAGGGCAAAGACAAAAGGGATGTGAGGAATTACCGACCAGTGACCATAGGATCACTCCTAGGCCGAGTATTCTGGGGAGTAATCGACCAAAGGCTGAAGTCGGCTGTCCGCTTCACACCCCCCAAAAAGGGGTTCACATCAGAACCGGGGTGCGTCAACAACGTGCACATCCTGAATGAGCTGCTGCGGCATGCTAAACGCCAGTCAGGTCTGGTCGCAGTGCAATTGGACGTGTCTAAAGCCTTCGACACAATACCTCACGAGGTAATCGCAGACGCACTGCGACGAAAAGGGTTACCCGAGTTTGTGGTTCGACTCGTGGTTAACTCGTACAAGGATGTGCACACCGTCGTCAAGCAAGGAACAGCGGAGGTGCCTATGCGACTCCAGCGGGGAGTAAAACAAGGTGATCCCCTCTCCCCATTCGTATTTAACGCAGTTTTAGAACCCCTTTTACTGCAGCTGGAGAGTCAGCCGGGGTATACTATAAGAGAGCAAGCAAGCGTCTCTTGTCTAGCTTTTGCAGACGACATCATGCTAATTGCAAATAAAGCACCACAAGCTAGACAACTTCTGGGTGATACCGAAGCATTCCTAAATGGGCTAGGAATGAAACTATCAGCGCCAAAATGCGCTTGCTTCGGTATAAAATGTTCGGTTCGGACATTGATCGGGGGAGAAGAGGTCCCGTTTGCGGATGCGGACACAAAGCTGGACTATCTGGGAATGAAAATATCTCCCTGGGTGGGTGTAACGATTGAGGGCCTAAGGCAAGACTTCAGCATGGCGCTTCAGAATACAAAGAGGCTCATGCTGAAACTACACCAGAAGCTACAGCTTATCTCCACCTACCTAATCCCACACTACCTTTATAGATTGGTGCTGGCAGCCGCGCCAATCACGCTGATTCGGCAATTAGACCAGGAGCTAAGGGTGGTGACCAAAGATATATGCCACTTGCAGCAGTCAACAGCGAATGGGCTGTTGTACTGCGACAAACGAGACGGGGGATTAGGTATCCCCAAGCTTGAGCTGGTTGTGGTCAGCTCGAGCTTGAAGACGGGGTTGAAATTTATACAAGACTCGGACCCCGTATCCCGAGCTCTTGCGGATGAGTCCAACCTGGCAAACCGTCTACAGGGGTTGGCTCGGTCCGCAGGCATGAGGTGGACCGCCGGAAGTCTGAGTGACATTGATATATGGAAAAGGCGGGCCAAAAAGAAAGAGCTCACGGATGGGCGTCGCTAAGTTCGCAAGGGAAGTCGGTTCATGCGCTCTCCGACAACTCAGCATCAAACGCATGGCTTTATAACCCAACACTCCTAAAGCCATGTCGATATATAACGGCCCTCAAAATGCGAACAAATACCGCTCCAAATAGGACGGCTATGCATAGAGCGACGCCCCAGCCGGATCTAAGCTGCCGGCAATGTGGCGCGAGTTTGCAGATGCTCGGCCACATTGTAGGTCAATGTAGGAAGACCAAGGCAGCAAGGATTCGTAGGCATGACGAGATAAAGGATCTCGTCATGGAAGAATGCACGAAAAGAGATGCCGAGGCAACAGCGTACAGGGAGTCGCAACTGCGGATACCTGGCATAGGAAATCTTCGCCCCGACCTGGTTATAAGGAACCGGGAAAGGGTCTTTGTGGTCGACGTCACTGTCTGCCACGAGGATGGAGACAACCTCGCGCAGGGACGAGTATCCAAGTTGCGAAAGTACACTCCCTTGTTGCCTCACCTTCAGAACCGATTAGGAGCGGTTACTGGGGAAGTCCTACCAATTGTGGTAGGAACGCGGGGGGCAATACCCAGGGAGACGGTCTCGGCTTTAAAGAAGCTGAAGATAACTGACCGTAAAACGCTAACCACCATTGCGATGATAGCGTTGCGCTGTACCATAGAGATCTTCCACGAATTCATGGACAGCGCTGCCCGCCCGCGGTTCCCTGTGAGGCAGCTACATCCGAACAGGTGACCAAATCTTTCGACCAACTAGCCCACGAAAGTGGTAGCAGCAATTTTAAAATGTATGTGGTGTCAGTGTGTCGACCGAGGGGCTGGCCTTTTACACCAGTCCCTCAGAATGTTACGTAGTTTTCTACGTATTTTATTCTTGTGACGTCCGGGGGACCGACCCTCTTCGGTACCCCCAAGAACTGTGATATTACTCTAGTCAGATTTTAAATTGTGTGTGTCCCAATTTTAATCTGTGTTATATGTTTTACAGTTATTTTAAATTAGTTAAGTATATTTATTATTTTATTTATACACTGATTTTAGAAATTTGGTGGGCGAGTCGCTGATGCTCTTAGGGAGGAAGAGATCAGCGGCGCGGAGACGACGATGTCGTGCGGCTACCTCCGCGAGGTTCCCTGTGGATGGGCACCCCGATGGTGGAGGGGTGCCTAACTAAATGCCGTCCTTTCGTCAAGCACCGACGAAGGCTCCGTTACGATTTTTCCAGCCCAAACGCAGGATTCCTTTGGCAGTCTAGCAAACGGTTTCCCCTCTGCGGAGGGTCTCTGGTCGAGAGTCACTAGATAAGTTGGGCAGCGAGGGGAATTAGATGATCCAAGGAGGTGTTTCTTGAGCCCTTGGACCAAGATGGGCGGTCGCGTTACCCTGCGAGACCGCTCTAGTCAGGGTTCAAGCATCGGTCCCCCTTTGGGGATTGCAAAGATCCGATGGGTTCCCGTGCCCGACCACCACGGTACGTGTGCAACTTGCAAGACAAGTTGTATAGAGTTAGCGTTATCACTCGAGGTCAGAAAAGACCTCAGACACTGTCGCCCGAGCTGGCGCACTCGGCGAAGCGCGATCGCCCCGAGGAGAAATCCTAAGGACGGAAGCGCTCCGCCGAGGATGCGCCAGTCATAAGTCCTCCCCGACGTAGAGCACGGCCATCTCCCGACGACGGGCAGGTGGCAGGGCCCTCTTGGCAACTCAGCCAAGAGACCGCCGTGGCTCAGGCCGAACCTCCTGTTGTGCCCCGTCGCCCGCGTCTGTCCACGAGCAGCGAACGCCCAATCACTGCTCCGGATGAGCCGGTGGTATTAAGCGGTCCTCCAGAAGGGGAAAATTATCTATCAGACCCCTTCTGGAACTATCTCGTGGCCGCTAAATTTCGTCTTGGACCACAAGAACTGTCCACCCACCGACTCATCAATCTGGCCGGCCCTTACGGGTAGCCGGCCAGAACTCACTCGTCTCATTGACGAGTGGCTGGCTACTATCCCACGTAAAGGTCACGGCAGCCGCGGGCGCACGAGCAACCGGGTTATTAAGAACAACGGGCAATCCAACACCGGAGGTGGAGCCAGGGCCTCGGCCTTCAAGAAGGCCCAGGACCTGTACCAGAAGGATCGTGCCGGCTTAGCCGAATCGATCCTGACGGGCAGGTCCTTGTACGAAGACCCCATCCTGCCCACCACCGCGGAGGTGGAAGCGATCTACGGCGGTATTTTAGAGCGGGCGTCCCCCCAGACACGGAGCCGATCCATGATCGCAAAACTGCGAACAATGTGTTCACTCCGGTCACCGAAGAAGACATTACCAAGGCCGCCACTAAGTGGCAACATTCAGCGCCGGGACCGGACGGGATTACCGTCCCGTCGGTCAAGGAGCTCAGCCCCCTGAATCTGAGTGTCTTGTTTACGATTGTGTTGGGAATGAACATTCAGCCGACATCTTGGGCCACACAGAGGACCGTACTCGTTCCCAAGAATGGTGATCGTCGTATGGCCACCAATTGGCGCCCGATATCGATCGGGTCCGCTGTCCAGCGCCTATTGCATCGTATCCTCCAACGCAGAATGCGGGATGCCATCACCC
>CAXKVY010000582.1:455000-462500 GCA_964058915.1 Tetropium fuscum | reverse complement strand
CTATACAGTAGAAATTACCGTTCGCGGAAAGCGCCCTCTATTTTAGATCGTTAGTTTCAATTAACAATGGCCGGTTGTAAACGAATATCGATAGTTATTGACCTTTTTATTGGTTTTCCTTATACAAATGATGTATCCTTCATGCTTTATCCATGGTAAGTACTTACTTTACTAAAGCTTTATTCTGTGAATCTTTGAAGCGAAGCGAATTCGTTATTTAATATTGATTGCTTACAATATTAGAAAAATTTGTTTAAGGTACCTTAATCCTGTTCGTGTTTGATGTAATAGCTACTTTTCCTTTTGTAGCAACTCCTATAGACGCCTTGGGTATAGCATATATATGGATCGACGCTGCTTCCTACATGGTAATTTTTCCATAAAATCTGGGAACTGCGTAGCTGGTTCCTTCGTGAATACTCTCCATAACCTCCTTCCTTCGTGAATGGTATGTTTGTCTTCTTATTTATTGATTTATATTAATATTTCTTATAAAATTTTCTCGAAAACCAAATTTACGTCTTCACCATTTTTCTGCCTTTTGGTTACTAGTCAACAAACTCCTTTTTTTTACCAAGGGTCTCTGTTTTTTTTTATCCCGTGCACTAGATAATTTAATGTTTACACGATACGTATTATTTTAAAATGTCTATAGCGCTGTCACATTATGATTTAACTCTCACTATTAATGTTTATTTAACCTTAATATAAGTATTACATTTCTTATAAATGTCTTTTGCACACTAAACAATTATCTTAACTATTTCCTATTTATTTAATGTCTATTTGTTTCCTAATTTTTATCTATTTTATTGAATAGTATGTTTTTCTACTCTCTCTGTAATCTTGCTATAGAGTTCCAATATTATGACAGGTACTGTCATTAAATTATCAGGAATTTAAAATATTTACAATAATCACAAATTTTCTTTATTATATGGCTTTATTTCACTGTACTACGTGATATGTCCATGTTTTACATATTTCACCTAATTGTCAAATCATTTTATATTTATATTTCGCTACCACACAGCTTCTGAAAGTTGGTTTTTTATTTGTGCTTGCACTACGATATCTAGAATCATGCCACTCTTATTTGTTATTAACGCTAAATATATTATTTTGGAAACTTATGTTTAACATCTGACTTTGTAATCTTGTTTTACTGGATAGGGGTGGAACCTTTGATGTAACTGTAACACTCGGAGTAGTTTCCACAAACACCAAAACACTTTCACTTCGCTCGACGCGCGTTTCGCCAACCAAGTTGACATCATCCGGAGACGATTAAAACTAATCTTAAATTACAAAATCTACCATATTTATATTATTTTTCCGGTGACGTCACTAATGATATCACCGTGAAATTTACGCGTGACTAATCACGCTTCAATGATCGGTTGCTAAGCAACGCGTAAAGCGGGCTACGGTATGATATCACCGTCAAATTTACGAGTGACTAATCACGCTTCAATCATCGGTTGCTAAGCAACGCGTAAAGTGGGCTAACTAATCTTAAATTACTAATATCTATTCTATGATTGTTGTCAAAAGCATGTTGTGCAACACTAGACTTATCTGTTCTTCCATATTTTAGATGAGCCATATGTTCTTTAAATCTGGTGTTAATTGACCGTCTCGTTTGTCCAATATATTTTCGATCACAATCATTACAACTAATTTCGTAAATCCCAGACCTTTCATTTGGAACAATTTTATCCTTTGGATTGTCTAAAAGTTGTTGTAATTTGTTGCTCGACGAATGAATCGCTGTTATACCCACGTTTTTGAAAACCTTACTCAAACCATGAGTAAACCGGGGTTCGTACGGGATGGATACATATTTTGGAGCCTCTATGTCCTTTTGAAAGGTCGTAGAATTACGAAGTGTGTCTTTAAATTTACGCTTCCTAATTAGTTTTTCAACTATATCTCTAGGATAACCATTACTCACAGCTATATCTTTAATTAATACTTTTTCTTTTTCAAATCTCTCATTACTGAGAGGGAAACTTAGTAAACGATGGACAAGAAAATTGAAACTTGCCATTTTATGTTGATAGCAGTGGTGAGAGTCATTAGGGATATATCTGATCGTACTGGTATCTTTTCTATATATATCAAATTCTAACCTATTATCAATATTTTTAATTACTAATACATCTAAAAATGAAAGTTTTCCATTATTTCCTAGTTCATATGTAAACTTTACAGAAGTGAAACGACTATTTAATTTGGAAATTAAGTTTTCTACATCCGCAATCTTAGTGTCAAACACGGCAAAAATGTCATCCACATACCTAAGCCAAATCCTAGGAAAATACTCGAATTCTTCTTTTGCTTCAGTTTCAAAACGACTCATGAAGACATTAGCAATGAAAGGCGATAAACAGTTACCCATTGCGGTTCCTTCATGTTGTTCATAAAACTTGTCATTGAAACGGAAGCAATTTTGTTTCATACAAAGTTTTGTAAGGTTTATATATTCTTCTATTACTTCTCTTCTATAGTTGTTTAATTCGAGTAAATCCTCAAGATAGTCCAAGGTCTGTGGAATTGGTACACTAGGAAATAATGAACAAACATCAAAGGAAATCAAAATTTCACCCTCTTGCAATTGAATATTCTTGACCTTATCAATGAAATCATTCGAATTTTTAACTGAAAAACTAGGCTGTGCAATGGGCAAACTTTCAAATTCCTTAGTCAACCATTTTGATAAGTGGTAAGTCGGAGATCCAATAGACGATACTATTGGACGCACCGACTTCCCTGGCTTATGAATTTTTGGTAGACAATACAATCTAGGTACAGTAGGGTTAGACACACGTAACCCATTCTTAACAGGTGGAGTAATAAGGTTGTTACATGATTTGAGGACATTTTTCATTTCAGTGGTCATTCTTGGTAAAGGGTTTCTAGTAAGTTCTTTATAAGGACCATTACTAATTAGGTTGTTTACCCGTTCATAATAGTCCTCTTTATCTAAAATAACAACCTTATTACCTTTATCTGCTTTTAAATAAAAACAGTCTTTTTCGCGCAATATTTTGATAGTCTTTCTAGGATTCTTTGAGCATGACTTTCTATTGCCTACGTTAGTCATTATATTTTTAGTAATTTGGTTCCTACAAGCCACTCTGACGAGACCCTTGGATGAATCAGGCAGATATTGAATTGAACTTTCAATCCCTGCTACGACATCATCCAAAATCTTATCAGAAGGGGCTATAGCAAAGTTTAAACCCTTGTTTAGAAGGCAAGTTCTTCTTTATCAAAAGAGTGTGACGAGTGATTTTCCACAATGTCAACGACCTTCCGAGGAACATTTTTTGGTACATTAGTAATCAATTTTTTAAATTTTTTATTTTGTGAAGACATTTTTTTTTTGATAAATTTCGCATTGATTGATAAAAACATGTTCCTCTGAAATTCGCACCATTGTTCATAATCTAAATTATTTAACTTAAAAGTAAGCTTCTTGTAAAGATCATATGCTTGTATCTCAAGCATACTCCGTTTACTGTACATATAATTGATTTCTAAATCCAGCCATTTTTGTTTTGCAAATAAAGCTAATATAATTAGTTAATTAATATAATTTTGAAATATTCGAACAATTTGGAATTTTAACTTGAATGAAACTCGGAAAAACAGAATGACGTTTACAGGATTTTAGAAACCAAATATCAGAACCTATTAACCTAATGGTGATATCATTAGTGACGTCACCGGAAAAATAGTATAAATATGGTAGATTTTGTAATTTAAGATTAGTTTTAATCGTCTCCGGATGATGCCAACTTGGTTGGCGAAACGCGCGTCGAGCGAAGTGAAAGTGTTTTGGTGTTTGTGGAAACTACTCCGAGTGTTAATCTTGTTTTGTTAAATTTTAACTATATGTATACCAATTTGTATACCTTATTTAAGAGCAATCAATCTTATGTCATCAATACGCTATGTAGGTATGTAATCATGTTCATACGTTGGATATTAAATTTTAGATTTCTATCTTACTAACATCTGTGAAAGTTTCTATTTTCACTTTAATATATATATACAGTGAGCTCGTAAAGTTTGGAATAAATTCAATTAATCGTTATTGAAGGATTTTCACAGGAAATCCTCGGACACCTCAACCTTATTTTATAAAATGTCACTTTTTTCAGCCATCGATTTTTTTTTTGTTTTGTTCGTTTTTGAGCTATGACGTCATCGACAATTTTTTTAAATGACAACCCATATTTTTTTTCACGGATTTCGATAGAGCACATTTTTCTGAGTGCGAATATGTCAAAAACATAGTACCTTTAACATTAAAGTGTTCGAGATATTCGGTTGCAAAGTTTTAAGAATGAATTATACAAGCGATGACCAAATGTTAATCATTTATCAAGAAAGCGCAGGAAAAACAACAGTTTTGACAGTTGTCACAATTTTGAAGTTTTTCCTCGCAAGTTTGTGTTTTAATCAGTTGAATAATATCATTAAGTAAGTTGATTAATCATTATTCCATCATAATTCATTTTATTTAAAAATGGTCCGTCGTTTGAGTGAAAGGGAAAGAATCGAAATTTTGATGATGATCGGTTACGGGGACATAGCTCGCACACAAGTAGAAGTTTGCCGTTTATTTAACAACAAATATCCAAACAGAGAACCAATTACACAGTCCACCGTTAGCAAAATAGAACAAAAGTTTTTAGAAGTGGGTCATACGAGAGATCGCCCTAGAACGGGTCGTCCACCAGTGCAACAAGATGTTAAATTGAATGTTCTACTAGAGCTTCAAGAAAATCCCCATTTACCCACCCGCCAAGTGGCGGCAAACAACGGAATAGTTCAAAGCTCCGTCTTGAAATATTTGAAATTGAACAAATGGCATCCGTATAAAGTGGTTTTGGTCCAAGAGTTAAACGAAGATGATCCTGACCGTAGGTTACAGTTTTGCCAAACCATGTTGCAACGCCTGATTGATGACGACGGATTTTTACGCAATATTGTTTTTTCTGATAAATTCTGTCGAGATAAAAGGTAGCCTTACCTTTTATCTCGACGGCACAGTTAACCGGCAAAACTGTAGATATTGGTCTCCTGAAAATCCACACTGGAAAATGGAAACTCGTAGTCAGTTTCCACAAAAAGTTAACGTTTGGGCTGGTATTGTAGGTAATCGTATTTTGGGCCCATTTTTCTTTGAAGGCGTATTAACAGGTGAAATATATTTAGAATTTTTAAGAGACAACTTAGTCCCTGCACTTGCGGTACTTTACCCAAATGACGTAGATCCAGATCTGCCCCATCACACGATATGGTACCAACAAGACGGTGCACCACCCCATTTTGCAGTGATCGTTCGCGATTATTTAAACCATGTATTTCCTAACCATTGGATTGGTCGCAGGGGAACTATCGAATGGCCCCCTAGATCTCCAGATCTCACTCCCCTAGACTACTTTTTATGGGGCTATTTAAAGAGCAAAGTCTATTTCAATAGACCAAATACCATCGTAGAATTAAAGGACAGAATTCGCAATGAAATTCGAACCATTCAACCCGATACTGTTGGTAAGGTTCTGCAGGAGTTTCAGTGGCGGATGGGATATTGCCAGGAAGTGAATGGATATATATATATATATATATATATATATATATATATATATATATATATATATATATATATATATATATATATATATATATATATATATATATATATATATATATATATATATATATATATATATATATATATATATCTCACTCCCCTAGACTACTTTTTATGGGGCTATTTAAAGAGCAAAGTCTATTTCAATAGACCAAATACCATCGTAGAATTAAAGGACAGAATTCGCAATGAAATTCGAACCATTCAACCCGATACTGTTGGTAAGGTTCTGCAGGAGTTTCAGTGGCGGATGGGATATTGCCAGGAAGTGAATGGATATATATATATATATATATATATATATATATATATATATATATATATATATATATATATATGTATATATATATATATATATATATATATATATATATATATATATATATATATATATATATATATATATATATATATATATATATATATACATATATATATATATATATATATATATATATATATATATATATATATATATATATATATATATATATCCATTCACTTCCTACATATATATATATGTATATATCCATACATATATATGTATATATATATATATATATATATATATGTATATATATATATATATATATATATATATATATATATATATATATATATATATATATATATATATATATATATATATATATATATATATATATATATATATATATATATAAGTTTGGAGTAATCTGTTTAATTTATATATATATATATATATATATATATATATATATATATATATATATATATATATATATATATATATATATATATATATATATATATATATATATATATATATTATATATATGTGCAAGTGTTGGTGTATTGGTAATTTAAATTCAAGTATGAATGATCAATGAAATAAATCGTATACTGCTCTGAAGATCCTCAAGAAAGGTGAACGAACTTGTACAACTTCTAAGTGGTTCGTTTTCATATGCATAGTGATTCATTTCCGTATGTGTGTCCAGATATAGTACTGGTAAGTGTGTTTTCTTTCTTATTCGTCTAGTTGCTTATTTCTATGTAATGAAATGCTACAAACCCAAGATTACTTTTCACAAAATAAATATGAATAGCAAAGAATTTCAAAGCTAATAAATATATCCAGGGTGAAAATTGGATTTTTTTCGAGAATTTTCGAAGAAACAATTAATACATACAACCAACAAATGATTTTAGTTTTGACTAAGCAAGCAATTTCTGTATCACTCCCTCTTTGAATGCTTCAGAACTCTATTGTATATATAATTCAATATTTTCCCGCATATAGTTGGAAAAAGTAGTTGTTTTTCAATAGGTTCAACAAGATTTTATGCATTTTAAAGTTTAACATCTTCTGGATAACTGTATGCCTAATGCTTTTATATATAATATGTTCAAATAGAACAAATATAAATAGTAGACTAGGTTTGTGTAATCTAAGAATGAGTTCCGTCAAAAACTAATGTCATAAAACGTCACTGCAAGTGTTGGTGTATTGGTAATTTAAATTCAAGTATGAATGATCAATGAAATAAATCGTATACTGCTCTGAAGATCCTCAAGAAAGGTGAAAGAACTTGTACAACTTCTAAGTGGTTCGTTTTCATATGCATAGTGATTCATTTCCGTATGTGTGTCCAGATATAGTACTGGTAAGTGTGTTTTCTCTCTTATTCGTCTAGTTGCTTATTTCTATGTAATGAAATGCTACAAACCCAAGATTACTTTTCACAAAATAAATATGAATAGCAAAGAATTTCAAAGCTAATATATATATATATATATATATATATATATATATATATATATATATATTAGCTTTGAAATTCTTTGCTATA